>OU342741.1:186532826-186546912 GCA_910589775.1 Avena eriantha | reverse complement strand
AACCACATATGGATCCACGAGTGTCATTGAATGTGTGTTCTTTTCCCAAACCACATATGGATCCACCAGAGTCATTGCATGTCTGTTCTTTTCCTAAAACACATATGGATCCACAAGAGTCATTAGATGTCTATTCTTTTCACAAACCACATATGTGTGTTCTTTTCATAAATCATAGCAAGAGTCATTGCATGTGTGTTCTTTCCATAAACCATAGCTAGCGTCATTGCATGTGTGTTATTTTGACAAATCACATATGGATCCACCAGTGTCATTCCATGTGTGTTCTTATCATTAACCACATTTGGTCCACCAGAGTCATTCCATGTGTGTTCTTTTCATTAACCGCAACTAGAGTCATTGCATGGGTGTTCTTTTCACAAACCACATATGAATCCACCAGAGTCATTTCATGTGTGTTCTTTTCAGAAACCACATATGGATCCACTAGAGTCATTGCATGTGTGATATTTTTCACAAACCACATATGGATCCACTAGAGTCATTGCATGTGTGTTCTTTTCACAAACTACATATGGATCCACCAGAGTCATTCCATGTTTGTTCTTTTCTTCAACTACATAGGTCCACCTGAGTCATTGCATGTGTGTTCTTTTCATAAACCACAGCTGGAGTCATTGCATGCGTGTTATTTTCATAAACCAGAACTAAAGTCATTGACTGTGTGTTCTTTTCACAAACCACATATGGATCCACCAGAGTCATTGCATGTGTGTTCTTTTTCCTAAAACACATATGGCTCCACGAGAGTCATTGCATGTCTATTCTTTTAACAAACCACATATGGATCCACTAGAGTCATTGCATGTGTGTTCTTTTCACAAACCACATATGGATCCACCAGAGTCATTGCATGTGTGTTCTTTTCATAAACCACAGCTGGAGTCATTGCATGTGTGTTCTTTTCATAACCATAGCTAGAGTCATTGCATGTGTGTTCTTTTCATAAACCACATATCGATCCACCAGTGTCATTGCATGTGTGTTCTTTTCACAAACCACATATGCATCCACCAGTGTCATTGTATGAGTGTTATTTTCATTAACCACAACTAGAGTCATTGCATGGGTGTTGTTTTCACAAACCACATATGAATGAACTAGAGTCATTTCATGTGTGTTCTTTTCACAAACCATATATGGATCCACAAGAGTCATTGCATGTGTGTTCTTTTCCTAAAACACATATGGATCCATTAGAGTCATTGCATGTCTGTTCTTTGCACATACCACATGGATCCACTAGAGTCATTTGCATGTGTGTTCTTTTCATAAACCACATATGGATCCCCTAGTGTCATTGAAATGTGTGTTCTTTTCATAAACCACAGCTAGAGTCATTGCATGCATGTTCTTTTCCTAAAACACGTATGGATCCACCAGAGTCATTGCATGTCTGTTCTTTTCATAAACCGCATGGATCCGCCAGAGTCATTGCATGTGTGTTCTTTTCACAAACCACATATGGATTCCCTAGTGTCATTGGAATATGTGTTCTTTTACTAAACCACAGCTAGAGTCATTGCATGTCTATTCTTTTCACAAACCACATATGGATCCACCAGTGTCATTGAATGTGTGTTCTTTTCCCAAACCACATATGGATCCACTAGAGTCATTGCATGTGTGTTCTTTTCCTAAAACACATATGGATCCACCAGAGTCATTGCATGTATGCTCTTTTCACAAACCACATATGGATCCACTAGAGTCATTGCATGTGTGTTGTTTTCACAAACCACATATGGATCCACCAGAGTCATTGCATGTGTGTTCTTTTCATAAACCACAGCTAGAGTCATTGCACGTGTGTTATTTTCATAAACCATAGCTAGAGTCATTACATGTGTGTTCTTTTCACAGACCACATATGGATCCACCAGTGTCATTGCGTGTGTGTTTTTATCATTAACCACATTTGGTCCACAGAGTCATTGCATGTGTGTTCTTTTCATTAACCACAACTAGAGTCATTGCATGGGTGTTCTTTTCACAAACCACATATGAATAAACTAGACTCATTTCATGTGTGTTCTTTTGACAAACAACATATGGATCCACTAGAGTCATTGCATGTGTGCTGTTTTTCACAAACCACATATGGATCCACTGGAGTCATTTCATGTCTGTTCTTTTCACAAACCACATATGGATCCACCAGAGTTATTGCATGTCTGTTCTTTTCTTCAACCACATAGGTCTACCAGAGTCATTGCATGTGTGTTCTTTTCATAAAATACAACTAGAGTCATTGCATGTGTGTTATTTTCATAAACCACAACCAAATTCATTGACTGTGTGTTCTTTTCACAAACCACATATGGATCCACCATAGTCATTGCGTCTGTGTTCTTTTCCTAAAACACATATGGATCCACGAGAGTCATTGCATGCCTGTTCTTTTCACAAACCACATATGGATCCACGAGAGTCATTGCATGTGTGTTCTTTTCACAAACCACATATGGATCCACCAGAGTCATTGCATATGTGTTCTTTTCATAAACCAGAGCTAGAGTCATTGCATGTGTGTTCTTTTCATAAACCATAGCTAGAGTCATTGCATGCGTGTTCTTTTCACAAACCACATATGGATCCACCAGTGCCATTGTACGTGTGTTCTTATCATTAACCATATTTGGTCCACCAGAGTCATTGCATGTTTGTTCTTTTCATTAACCACAACTAGAGTCATTGCATGGGTGTTCTTTTCACAAACCACATATGAATCCACTAGAGTCATTTCATGTGTGTTCTTTTCACAAACCACATATGGATCCACTAGTCATTGCATGTGTGATATTTTTCACAAACCACATATGGTTCCACTAGAGTCAATTCATGTGTGTTCTTTTCACAAACCACATATGGATCCACCAGAGTCATTCCATGTCTGTTCTTTTTTTCAACCACATAGGTCCACCAGAGTCATTGCATGGGTGTTCTTTTCATAAACCACAGCTAGAGTCATTGCATGTGTGTTATTTTTATAAACCATAACTAAAGTCATTGACTATGTGTTCTTTTCACAAACAACATATGGATCCACCAGAGTCATTGCATGTGTGTTCTTTTCCTAAAACACAGATGGATCCACGAGAGTCATTGCATCTCTGTCCTATTCACAAATGACATATGGATCCACTAGAGCCATTTCATGTGTGTTCTTTTCACAAACCACATATGGATCCACCAGAGTCATTGCATGTGTGTTCTTTTCATAAACCACAGATGGAGTCATTGCATGTGTGTTCTTTTCATAAACCATAGGTAGAGTCATTGCATGTGTGTTCTTTTCAGAAACCACATATGGATCCACCAGTGTCATTGCATGGGTGTTCTTTTCCTAAAACACATACGGATCCACTAGAGTCATTGCATGTCTGTTCTTTTCACAAACCACATGGATCCACTAGAGTCATTTGCATGTGTGTTCTTTTCATAAACCACATATGGATCCCATAGTGTCATTGAAATGTGTGTTCTTTTCATAAACCACAGCTAGAGTCATTGCATGTGTCTTCTTTTCCTAAAACACATATGGATCCACCGGAGTCATTGCATGTGTGTTCTTTTCATAAACCACATGGATCCACCAAAGTCATTGCATGTGTGTTCTTTTCACAAACCACATATGGATTCCCTAGTGTCATTGAAATGTGTGTTCTTTTCCTAAACCACAACTAGAGTCATTGCATGTCTATTCTTTTCACAAACCACATATGGATCCTCCAGTGTCATTGAATGTGTGTTCATTTCCCAAACCACATATAGATCCACCAGAGTCATTGTATGTGTGTTCTTTTCCTAAAACACATATGGATCCACCAGAGTCATTGCATGTCTGTTCTTTTCACAAACCACATAAGGATCCACTAGATTCATTGCATGTGTGTTATTTTCACAAACCACATATGGATCCACTAGAGTCCTTACATCTGTGTTCTTTTCATAAACTACAACTAGAGTCATTGCATGTGTTTTTTCAGAAACCATAGGCATTGCATGTGTGTTCTTTTCACAAACCACATATGGATCCACCAGTGTCATTGCATGTGTGTTCCTATCATCAATCACATTTGGTCCACCAGAGTCATTGCATGTGTGTGTTCTTTTCATTAACCACAACTTGAGTCATTGCATGGGTGTTATTTTCACAAACCACATATGAATCCACTAGAGTCATTTCATGTGTGTTCTTTTCACAAATCACATATGGATCCACCAGAGTCATTGCATGTGTGCTATTTTTCACAAACCACATATGGATCCACTAGAGTCGTTTCATGTGTGTTCTTTTCACAAACCACATATGGATCCACTAGTGTCATTCCATGTGTGTTCTTTTCATAAACCACAGCTAGAGTCATTGCATGTGTGTTATTTTCATAAACCACAACTAAAATCATTGATTGTGTGTTCTTTTCACAAACCACATATGGATCCACCAGAGTCATTGCATGTGTGTTCTTTTCCTAAAACACATATGGATCCACCAGAGTCATTGCATGTTTGTTCTTTTCACAAACCACATATGGATCCACTACAGTCATTGCATGTGTGTTCTTTTCACAAACCACATATGGATCCACTAGAGTCATTGCATGTGTGTTCTTTTCATAAACCACAGCTAGAGTCATTGCATGTGTGTTCTTTCCATAAACCATAGCTAGAGTCATTGCATATGTGTTCTTTTCACAAACCACATATGGATCCACCAGTGTCATTGCATGTGTGTTCTTATCATTAACCACATTTGGTCCACCAAAGTCATTGCATGTGTGTTATTTTCATTAACCACAACTAGATTCATTACATGGGTGTTCTTTTCACAAACCACATATGAATCCACTAGAGTCATTTCATGCGTGTTCTTTTCACAAACCACATATGGATCGACTAGAGTCATTGCATGTGTGCTTTTTTTCACAAACCACATATGGATCCACTAGAGTCATTTCATGTGTGTTCTTTTCACAAACCACATATGGATCCACCAGAGTCATTCCATGTCTGTTCTTTTCTTCAACCACGTAGGTCCACTAGAGTCATTGCATGTGTGTTCTTCTCATAAACCACAACTAGAGTTATTGCATGTGTGTTATTTTCATAAACCACAACGAAAGTCATTGACTGTGTGTTCTTTTCACAAACCACATATGGATCCACCAGAGTCATTGCATGTGCGTTCTTTTCCTAAAACACACATGGATCCACCAGAGTCATTACATGTGTGTAGTTTTCACAAACCACATACGGATCCCCTAGAGTCATTAAATGTGTGTTATTTTCATTAACCACATATGGATCCACCATAGTCATTACATGTGTGTTCTTTTCATAAACCATAGCTAGAGTCATTGGATGTGTGTTCTTTTAATAAACCACATCTAGAGTCATTGCATGTGCGTTCTTTTCACAAACCACATATGGATCCACCAGAGTCATTGCATGTGTGTTCTTTTGCTAAAACACATATGGATCCAACAGAGTCATTGCATGTCTATTCTTTTCATAAACCACATGGAAAAGAGCAAGAGACGCAGTTTTGGGAGCGGTTCCCATGACAGTAGAAGCAACGCGTGAGGACCTCATGGCATACCAATACGAACTCCACCACACGAAGAGGGGTTTACTCAGGATGCAACGACAACTCGACGAAAGAAAAATGCTAGCTGACGAATCTAGTCTCAGACAGGTGCAGCTAATCTCTACCCGAGGATCATGAAGCATAACGGGGGGCGCACCAACGAGGAGAGGAACTTTGCGGCTACAAAATATCCCCGAAGCAGAAAGAAACGAGATGGCCCGACACCTTGACCTATCATTTATGTCGGTAGACCAAGTGGGACACATAACAGAAAAATAGAGCATGCCACAATCGTCGTCACCCAAACCTACTTAATCACAACTCAACCCGCACCCGACGATCCCCGTGCGACCCTACATCGATACGCTCTCATGAACCTCGGTATGGTTGGAGCATCCCTCACACAAGAAGAACAAGGAGTCACGCAACAACCCAACAAATCCCCACACCATCACAGCATCCCTCGGCATGTGGGGCACATCCGACGATCGCAATCACCACATCGAGTGCACTTCTCGAACACCGAACCACGAGATGATGCAAGAAACGACATCACACAACGCATGATTGATAGATCTAGAGAGGAGCACAGCAGCGAAGATACTACAACGGGAAAGTGAGGATGAGCTTGAACTATGTGGAGCCACTTGCTTTACCCAACGGGTTCGCAAAGCACCAGTGCCCAAAGATTTCGAACTCTCTCACAGCCATAAAAAATACGACGGTCTCCAGAAACCCGAAGCTTGGCTGGCAGATTATTTGGCAACAGTCAAATTACAGTGTGGCTCCAAAGCTACTGCAATGCAAAGCCTACAGCTACACTTAGGCAGCGCCGCATGGTCCTGGTTAAAGCAACTACCCGAGGAATCTATCAGTAGCTGGAATGATCTCGAAGACAAGTTTATCCGAAATTTCACATCCACTTTCAAGCGACCCGCATCCTTGGAGAAATTGCAGGGGGTGAAAACAGAAGCCAGGCGAGCCAATACGATCCTTCATCCAGTGATGGAACATCATCAAAAACTCGGCTGAAGCCATATCCGATGAAAGGGCGATTGACTCCTTCAATGATGGTCTTTGACGAAGTGAATTTATAGAAGAGCTGGTGCGAGTCAAGCTAATTTTTTTTTTCACAATTAATGGACATGGCCAATCGCTGGGCAGACAACGAAGACGCGGTAAATAACAAGCAAGGCCACTCACCCGAAGAAGACCGGGGCAGGCACATAATGACAGAAGAAGACCCAACAACGACGGACATAGTGGACCAAGCTATGTTGCAGCTAGATTTTCAGGGGAAGATAACCGAGGAAGCGACGATCATAATGAAGGATATCATGTTCACAGAGATGTCAATGGAGGAACACAATGGTACCAATAGAGGATTTAGGAGCCTCCCATATCTCCACTACAAATGTTGGAAGGGCCTTGCAACATGCATTGCTACTTTGACTCCATGGAAAGGAGGCGATCGAACCATCTCATGAAGGATTGCCGTACTTTCTTAAAGATGCAGGAGGTATGTAATGCAAAAGTAGCAGATGCAGCAAGTTGAGGATACACCATATCACCCGGTGCATTGGCAATTGGTGCACCACCACCACCATCACCACATGCATAGCCGACAACAGGGAAACCACAAACCGTAGTAAATAGAAATCAAGAGGATGAGTACCCAAGGTCCAAAGGTGCAATGTCAACGAGTTCCTCCATGAGCGCTAGGAGATCTTTGCATGGTTGCCATTCGACATGCTAGGAATCCCCAGGGAACTCGCTGAGCACGCACTTAACTTGAATCTTGAAGCCAAGCCAGTAAAACATATTGGGTTCGTAGCATAGAAAACAAAAATTCCTATGATGGTAACTACTAAGCACCAAGATCTATCTACCTAGATACAAACAACGGGTGGATATACATCCATAGAGAACATACCCTTGAAGATTGACAAAATGTTACTAGGTTAGACTCGTGGGTGATGTATTCGTATGCTTGCCGATCTCAAGATCGAGAGGTGTAAGATGAGAGGAGGGAGTGGGGGGCTTTTTATAGGGGAGAGTGGGGCAGCCCCTTCCATGGCCCGGGACCAAGGTGGGTGCCCCCACCTCTTCCTCATTCATGTGGTGGACCTCCCACTCACATCAATTTAGCCTCCACTCAAAATTCCACTCATCCCCATTAAATTTCCACCAAATTTAATGCAACTCTCATTTAATAAAACTCCTTTATTTATTTTATTCAGAATTTTGTTAATTACTTTAATTTACAAACATTCACATAAAACTCCCTGCAACATTTCAATATCACTTGTAGAACCAGTTTCAGCAATTTCACCCGAAACAATTTCGGTGTCCATTGAAATAATTCCAGCGCTTTACAATTATTTTCTCTGGAACATATTTTCTCCAAATAGTGCCGGTATTCCTTAAGCGTGTCAACCTACGGTTCACGAATAATGCAGACATGATCAATACCCTTCCCCGATCAATAATCAGTAGCAGGACCTGGAGATCCTTACTGACTCCTACACATTCAACGATGACTTCTGTGATCGTGAGAACCTTTAATGTTAGTAACTAAATCCCTTTATCTCACGATATATTACATGTCCGAGATTTGATCATTGGTATCTCCATACCTAGTTTGACTTCATTACCGACATGCACTCTTTTCTCGTTCCTGTGATATAATATTCTAGTGATCACATCACTTGCTTGTAAGCTATCTCAATGCGATATGACCAAGAGGGCCAGAGCATATCTATCCATCATTGGGATGGAGAAATCTCACTCTTGATCCATGAGCCTATACATAACACCTTTGGAGTATCTGAACCCACCTTTATTGTCACCTTGTTATGGTGTGACGTTTGATGTTATCAACTTACTCTTCTAGTGTTAGTGATTGACATGATCTCATGGTGTAAACTAGAATTACTTCGTATGATGTTATAGAAATTTAAACACAATGACTTTGATTGTATTGCTATACTTCAGATGAATGTTCATCACATCATTCCACCAATGTTGTGACCTCGTTATTAACAACATCCAATGTCCATGATTAGGAAACCTTGATCATCTTGTTAATCAACGAGCTAATTTATAAGAGAGGCATACCTAGGAACCCTTTATTTGTTTATTAAACACACATGTATTAACGTTTCCAATCAATACAATTATAACATGCAAAATAAACATCTATCATATACTTGGAATAATATAATAACAACTTTATTATTGCCTCTCGGGGATATTCCCTTTAGTCTCCCACTTGCACTAGAGACAATAATCTAGTTTACATAGTGATAAATCTAACACTCATGGAGTTCTAGTGTTGATCATGTTTTGCCCTAGGGAGAACTTTAGTCAACGGATCTGCTACATTCAGATCCACGTGTACTTTACAAATCTTTATATCTCCATCCTTGGCATGATCGCGGATGGAGTGAAACCGGTGCTTAATATGATTGGATTTCTTGTGAGACCTTGGTTCCTTGGCATTGGTATGGCTCCATTGTTGTCACAATAGATCACCATTGGGGTGAACGCACTAGGAACCACACCCGGTTCAGTTATGAACTCTGTCATCCGTACACAAGAAACATTGTTGTCAAAGCTAGCATCGACATAACACTTAGCGGCCAACTCTTCTCCACCTCCGTACACAAGAAAGATTTCCTTAGTTCTTCTTAAGTACTTAGGGATATTCTTGACCGCTATCCTGTGTTCCGAACCTGGATCAGATTGGTACCTACTAGTCAAACTAATAGCATGTGCCACATCCAGACTTGTACATACCATGTTATACATTATAGAGCCTATAGGTGAGGCATAGGGGACTTTATCCATTATTTATCTTTCTTCTGCCATAGCCGGACTTTGAGCCTTACTCAATGTCTTGCCTTGCAACATAGGTAAGAACCCCTTCTTACTTCCGTCCATTTTATGCTCGTTTAAAATCTTCTCAAGGTATGTAATTTGTGATAGCCCAATTAGGCGTCTTGATCTATCTCTATAGATCTTGATGCCTAATATGTATGATGCTTCACCAAGGTCCTTCATCGAAAATTTGCTGTTTAGATAACTTTTAACACTTTTAAAAGATCTATATAATTTCCAATCAATAATATGTCATCCACATATAATATTAGAAATGCCACATTGCTCCCACTCACTTTCTTGTAAATACAAGCCTCTCCATAAGTTTGGACAAATCCAAATATGCAGCAGTTGCTAACATAGGTTTTGACATCCATCTGCCATATTTCATAATCGAAATATGCAGCAGTTGCTAACATATTCCTAACAGAATTTAGCATCGCTATGGGAGAGAAAGTCTCATCATCGTCAACTCCTTGAATTTTTCGAAACCCCTTTGCAACAAGTCGATCTTTATAGATGGTCACATTACCATCAACATCAGTTTTCTTCTTGAAAATCCATTTATTCTCAACGGCCTTTCGATCGTGAGGTAAGTCCACCAAGGTCCAAACCTAGTTTTTCATACATGGATCCCATCTCGGATTTCATGGCTTCTAGCCATTTGTTGGAATCCGGGCTCATCATCACTTCTTTATATGTCGCGGGGTCATCAATTCCATCTACCATGAAATTTACAATAGGATTTCCATACAGTTCAGGGGCTACACGTATCCTGCTTGACCTGTGAGGTTCCGTAGTGTCCTCTTTCTGAGTTTCATGATCATTATCATTAGTTCCTTCTTCATTCGGTGAAGTCAACTCCGAAACAATTTCCAGCGCTGTGCCACTCGCCGTTTCATGAAGACATGGTTCAATAACCTCCTCGAGTTCTACCTTCCGACTACTCACACCTTTCGCTAGAAACTCCTTATCTAGAAAGGACCTATTCTTGGCAACAAAAACCTTGCCCTCAAATCTGTGATAGAAGGAATACCCAATTGTTTCTTTAGGGTATCCTATGAAGATGCATTTTTCCGCTTTGGGTTTGAGTTTATCAGGCTGAAGTTTCTTCACATAAACAACGCATCCCCAAACTTTAAGAAATGACAGCTTAGGTTGTTTCCAAACCACAATTTATATGGTGTCTTTTCAACGGATTTAGATGGTGCCCGATTTAAAGTGAATGCATCGGTTTCTAGTGCATAACCCCAAAATGAAAGTGGCAAGTCAGTCAGAGACATCATAGATCAAACCATATTCAATAAGGTAAGATTACGACGTCCCGATTCACCATTACGTTGTGGTGTTCCGGCAGGCGTGAGAAGTGAAACTATTCCACACTCTCTCATGTGTGTGCCAAACTCGTAACTTAGATACTCACCTCCATGGTCAGACTTTCAAAATTTAATCTTTCTATTACGATGATTTTCCACTTCACTCGGAAATTCCTTGAACTTTTCAAAGGTTTCAGACTTGTGTTTTATCCAATAGATTTATCCATATCTACTCAAATCATCAGCGAAAGTAACAAAATAATGATATCCACCTCACGTCGACACACTCATTGGACCATATACATCAGTATGTATGATCTTTAATAAATCTATCGCCCGCTCCATTGAGAATTTCATTTTGCGGCCCGAAAGTTGAGGCGCCCAGGCAACGTGGTACCCAAGTTGCTTGTAATCAGCCGGGTTGACCACAGTTGGCGTGCCAAATAGTCAGAGGGTTTTTTGGCACGAATTGAACTTTATGTTTGAATACAAAATATCAGGCTAAAGGCCATCAAGTTGCCCCCCTGTCAGTTTTCACCGTTATGTCGCTCCCGTCATGACTGCCATGTAGGCTTGTAGCGTTGGAACCTGCATCCATTACGCATCTTGTTCTTCCCCGAAGCGGCAATCTGTGGTGGCATCGTAGCCATGGCGCGGAGCTAGGACGTGGACGAACCTGCTCGGCCCTGCTCTCCTCCATGTAGGCTTGCAGCGTTGGCGCCTGCATCCATTACGTGTCTTCTTCTTCCCTGGAGCGGAAATCTATGGTCGCGGCCATGCCGCCATGGCACGAAGCTCGGACGTGGACGAACCTGCTCGGCCTCGCTCTCCTTACCATCCTGAGTTAGAGCTCGCCCTCACCATGACCGCACCCATGGCACGACGCGGGGACAAGAATTGGTTCCCGGTGAGATTTGTCACCCTGTCGACCATGCTCGGTCCTGTTTTCCTCCTCCAAAATTTGACCTCGTCGTCGCCATGGTCGCACCCGCACCAATTCTGCCACCCCTGCCGAGGTCTCTGTGGTAGCTCAAGTTCTGCCATGTTGAACCTGTAAGTGAATTCAGAGCTGGGCGGCAGCAATCCATTCTTGAACCTATAAGGAATTTGCTGAAGACTACGTGTCGTGCCAAGGTCTTCAGCTGATGCCTTCGGCTTCTGCCAACATCCACCGCTGATGTGAGATCATTTAGTTACTTCAATACGAAATTTCGACCAATTTAACTTGTTGATGTATTCCTTGAAAATTATAATATAATCGAGCACTAGAAATATTTTTTAGTGTGCGTGAGCATGATCAATAATATAATTGAACACTAGAAATTTTAAGGCACTCCATATAAAGGAGTATATTAATATATATAGAAGGTTCACTAGAGACACCACAGATATATTGTCTTACATGCCACACACATGTAATAATTAACTAAAACAAAATAAAAGCAGGGGCAACAGTAGGAGGCTGGGACACAGAGACGCCTAGCAGGGCAGGGGCATCAGCAGGAGGTAGGGACAACCTAGTCGAGGGGATACAGGCCAGTCCTGACATAATCCCGGAGGAATTTGTTGAAGGCTGCATGCCACGCCAAGGTAATCGGCCTATGTTGTCTGCCTCCGCCTTTGCCAACACTCACTGCATGCTGGATCATGCTGTCGAGGTCCACGTTGATTGCTCTGCCACATAATGGGCAAAACAGTCTCCCCCTATGGTAGAAATGGATTAGCCCACACCGTAACCGCCTCAGCACGTAGCGGCTCTTGTTTACCATGGATTCCTTCCCACCATCCACGACATCATCATCCTCCTGTTGATATTTAAGAACATAACTTAGAACTCATACATATAATTGAATTGTATTACAACTCAAGAATTGACAACATGTATATGTAAGACAATATATTCATGGATATCAAAGATAAAGCATCTCAACAATAGTTTGATCAGTTCATATATCATTTCATCTCAACACAATGACAATTAATTGCATCAGAGTGTATGCAGAATAAATATTGCGGCCTCATAAGTTTCTTCAGGGATGGCGTGAGCGAACCAAGTAACAATTGCACAACCTATATTGTTCTTGTACATCTCCCCAGGTTCGCTAACTCATCCCTGAAAAAATCTGACACCAATGTGTCTGCCTCTCTTTTGGGGGAAATTTGAATCATTGGCCGCAATAAAAAATTGGAATGTAATCCTACGAAACAATATTTAGGGATATACATATTCAGGTACAAAAACAATCCCAAATAATGTAATTATAAATAAAAAACCAGACGATTAATCTCTAGGTACATGTTGAAAATACTTATGATCAAAACCATGCATATACATATGCATCATACGAATCATTCAAAGATCAGAAACAATTCAAGAATCATACATGTAGTTCCATATGAGAATAAATCAAGGGCCTCATAATATTTCTCAGAGATGGAGTTGGCCAACCAAAGTACCAACATCACAACCTACTCAGGTTCACCAACCCATCCCTAAAAAACCGACACCATCATATGTGTCCCCCTTACACTCATTTGGGGCAAATTTCAATCATCGGCCTCGGTGAGCAAATGAAATGTATTTCTTATACACTATGAATACATGCATGCAATAACAATTCAAAGATCATAGTTCTATGAATGTAGAATAAATCTAGGGGCCTCATAAGTTTCTTCAGGGATGGCGTCAGCGAACCAAGTAACAATTGCACAACCTATATTGTTCTTGTACATCTCCCCAGGTTCGCTAACTCATCCCTGAAAAAATCTGACACCAATGTGTCTGCCTCTCTTTTGGGGAAAATTTGAATCATTGGCCGCAATAAAAAATTGGAATGTAATCCTACGAAACAATATTTAGGGATATACATATTCAGGTACAAAAACAATCCCAAATAATGTAATTATAAATAAAAAACCAGACGATTAATCTCTAGGTACATGTTGAAAATACTTATGATCAAAACCATGCATATACATATGCATCATACGAATCATTCAAAGATCAGAAACAATTCAAGAATCATACATGTAGTTCCATATGAGAATAAATCAAGGGCCTCATAATATTTCTCAGAGATGGAGTTGGCCAACCAAAGTACCAACATCACAACCTACTCAGGTTCACCAACCCATCCCTAAAAAACCGACACCATCATATGTGTCCCCCTTACACTCATTTGGGGCAAATTTCAATCATCGGCCTCGGTGAGCAAATGAAATGTATTTCTTATACACTATGAATACATGCATGCAATAACAATTCAAAGATCATAGTTCT